>CADEHL010001541.1:3284331-3299187 GCA_902827135.1 Harpagifer antarcticus | reverse complement strand
AGAACCCTGAAGATTAGAACATCTCTTCTCCAATCATGTCAGTTCAATATATCTTCTTGCCCCACACTCAAGGTTGACTTGGCAGGTTTTTGGCACAATCACATACTGTAACAGGCTCTGTGGCGCAACGGTAGCGCGTCTGACTCCAGATCAGAAGGTTGCGTGTTCAAATCACGTCAGGGTCAATATTTGTGTTTCATCAAAGAATGCAGATTCTATTCAACTTCAATAAGGAACTCAACTGACAACTACACAAAAAGCTATCAAAAGTCTTTTAGACTCTGCAGAAAAACGTTAAGAACCCTGAAGATTAGAACATCTCTTCTCCAATCATGTCAGTTCAATATATCTTCTTGCCCCACACTAAAGGTTGACTTGGCAGGTTTTTGGCACAATCACATACTGTAACAGGCTCTGTGGCGCAACGGTAGCGCGTCTGACTCCAGATCAGAAGGTTGCGTGTTCAAATCACGTCAGGGTCAATATTTGTGTTTCATCAAAGAATGCAGATTCTCATTTCAAGACTTCAATAAGGAACTCAACTGACAACTACACAAAAAGCTATCAAAGGTCTTTTAGACTCTGCAGAAAAACGGTAAGAACCCTGAAGATTAGAACATCTCTTCTCCAATCATGTCAGTTCAATATATCTTCTTGCCCCACACTAAAGGTTAACTTGGCAGGTTTTTGGCACAATCACATACTGTAACAGGCTCTGTGGCGCAACGGTAGCGCGTCTGACTCCAGATCAGAAGGTTGCGTGTTCAAATCACGTCAGGGTCAATATTTGTGTTTCATCAAAGAATGCAGATTCTCATTTCAAGACTTCAATAAGGAACTCAACTGACAACTACACAAAAAGCTATCAAAGGTCTTTTAGACTCTGCAGAAAAACGGTAAGAACCCTGAAGATTAGAACATCTCTTCTCCAATCATGTCAGTTCAATATATCTTCTGGCCTCACACTAAAGGTTGACTTGGCAGGTTTTTGGCACAATCACATACTGTAACAGGCTCTGTGGCGCAACGGTAGCGCGTCTGACTCCAGATCAGAAGGTTGCGTGTTCAAATCACGTCAGGGTCAATATTTGTGTTTCATCAAAGAATGCAGATTCTCACTTCAATAAGGCACTCAACTGACAACTACACAAAAAGCTATCAAAAGTCTTTTAGACTCTGCAGAAAAACGTTAAGAACCCTGAAGATTAGAACATCTCTTCTCCAATCATGTCAGTTCAATATATCTTCTGGCCTCACACTAAAGGTTGACTTGGCAGGTTTTTGGCACAATCACATACTGTAACAGGCTCTGTGGCGCAACGGTAGCGCGTCTGACTCCAGATCAGAAGGTTGCGTGTTCAAATCACGTCAGGGTCAATATTTGTGTTTCATCAAAGAATGCAGATTCTCATTTCAAGACTTCAATAAGGAACTCAACTGACAACTACACAAAAAGCTATCAAAGGTCTTTTAGACTCTGCAGAAAAACGGTAAGAACCCTGAAGATTAGAACATCTCTTCTCCAATCATGTCAGTTCAATATATCTTCTTGCCCCACACTAAAGGTTGACTTGGCAGGTTTTTGGCACAATCACATACTGTAACAGGCTCTGTGGCGCAACGGTAGCGCGTCTGACTCCAGATCAGAAGGTTGCGTGTTCAAATCACGTCAGGGTCAATATTTGTGTTTCATCAAAGAATGCAGATTCTCATTCAAGACTTCAATAAGGAACTCAACTGACAACTACACAAAAAGCTATCAAAGGTCTTTTAGACTCTGCAGAAAAACGGTAAGAACCCTGAAGATTAGAACATCTCTTCTCCAATCATGTCAGTTCAATATATCTTCTTGCCCCACACTAAAGGTTGACTTGGCAGGTTTTTGGCACAATCACATACTGTAACAGGCTCTGTGGCGCAACGGTAGCGCGTCTGACTCCAGATCAGAAGGTTGCGTGTTCAAATCACGTCAGGGTCAATATTTGTGTTTCATCAAAGAATGCAGATTCTCATTTCAAGACTTCAATAAGGAACTCAACTGACAACTACACAAAAAGCTATCAAAGGTCTTTTAGACTCTGCAGAAAAACGGTAAGAACTCTGAAGATTAGAACATCTCTTCTCCAATCATGTCAGTTCAATATATCTTCCGGCCTCACACTAAAGGTTGAATTGGCAGGTTTTTGGCACAATCACATACTGTAACAGGCTCTGTGGCGCAACGGTAGCGCGTCTGACTCCAGATCAGAAGGTTGCGTGTTCAAATCACGTCAGGGTCAATATTTGTGTTTCATCAAAGAATGCAGATTTTCACTTCAATAAGGAACTCAACTGACAACTACACAAAAAGCTATCAAAAGTCTTTTAGACTCTGCAGAAAAACGGTAAGAACCCTGAAGATTAGAACATCTCTTCTCCAATCATGTCAGTTCAATATATCTTCTTGCCCCACACTAAAGGTTGACTTGGCAGGTTTTTGGCACAATCACATACTGTAACAGGCTCTGTGGCGCAACGGTAGCGCGTCTGACTCCAGATCAGAAGGTTGCGTGTTCAAATCACGTCAGGGTCAATATTTGTGTTTCATCAAAGAATGCAGATTCTCATTTCAAGACTTCAATAAGGAACTCAACTGACAACTACACAAAAAGCTATCAAAGGTCTTTTAGACTCTGCAGAAAAACGGTAAGAACTCTGAAGATTAGAACATCTCTTCTCCAATCATGTCAGTTCAATATATCTTCTTGCCCCACACTAAAGGTTGACTTGGCAGGTGTTTGGCACAATCACATACTGTAACAGGCTCTGTGGCGCAACGGTAGCGCGTCTGACTCCAGATCAGAAGGTTGCGTGTTCAAATCACGTCAGGGTCAATATTTGTGTTTCATCAAAGAATGCAGATTCTCACTTCAATAAGGAACTCAACTGACAACTACACAAAAAGCTATCAAAGGTCTTTTAGACTCTGCAGAAAAACGGTAAGAACCCTGAAGATTAGAACATCTCTTCTCCAATCATGTCAGTTCAATATATCTTCTTGCCTCACACTAAAGGTTGACTTGGCAGGTTTTTGGCACAATCACATACTGTAACAGGCTCTGTGGCGCAACGGTAGCGCGTCTGACTCCAGATCAGAAGGTTGCGTGTTCAAATCACGTCAGGGTCAATATTTGTGTTTCATCAAAGAATGCAGATTCTCATTTCAAGACTTCAATAAGGAACTCAACTGACAACTACACAAAAAGCTATCAAAGGTCTTTTAGACTCTGCAGAAAAACGGTAAGAACCCTGAAGATTAGAACATCTCTTCTCCAATCATGTCAGTTCAATATATCTTCTTGCCTCACACTAAAGGTTGACTTGGCAGGTTTTTGGCACAATCACATACTGTAACAGGCTCTGTGGCGCAACGGTAGCGCGTCTGACTCCAGATCAGAAGGTTGCGTGTTCAAATCACGTCAGGGTCAATATTTGTGTTTCATCAAAGAATGCAGATTCTCATTCAAGACTTCAATAAGGAACTCAACTGACAACTACACAAAAAGCTATCAAAAGTCTTTTAGACTCTGCAGAAAAACGGTAAGAACCCTGAAGATTAGAACATCTCTTCTCCAATCATGTCAGTTCAATATATCTTCTTGCCCCACACTAAAAGTTGACTTGGCAGGTTTTTGGCACAATCACATACTGTAACAGGCTCTGTGGCGCAACGGTAGCGCGTCTGACTCCAGATCAGAAGGTTGCGTGTTCAAATCACGTCAGGGTCAATATTTGTGTTTCATCAAAGAATGCAGATTCTCATTCAAGACTTCAATAAGGAACTCAACTGACAACTACACAAAAAGCTATCAAAGGTCTTTTAGACTCTGCAGAAAAACGGTAAGAACCCTGAAGATTAGAACATCTCTTCTCCAATCATGTCAGTTCAATATATCTTCTTGCCTCACACTAAAGGTTGACTTGGCAGGTTTTTGGCACAATCACATACTGTAACAGGCTCTGTGGCGCAACGGTAGCGCGTCTGACTCCAGATCAGAAGGTTGCGTGTTCAAATCACGTCAGGGTCAATATTTGTGTTTCATCAAAGAATGCAGATTCTCATTTCAAGACTTCAATAAGGAACTCAACTGACAACTACACAAAAAGCTATCAAAGGTCTTTTAGACTCTGCAGAAAAACGGTAAGAACCCTGAAGATTAGAACATCTCTTCTCCAATCATGTCAGTTCAATATATCTTCTGGCCTCACACTAAAGGTTGACTTGGCAGGTTTTTGGCACAATCACATACTGTAACAGGCTCTGTGGCGCAACGGTAGCGCGTCTGACTCCAGATCAGAAGGTTGCGTGTTCAAATCACGTCAGGGTCAATATTTGTGTTTCATCAAAGAATGCAGATTATTCAGACTTCAATAAGGAACTCAACTGACAACTACACAAAAAGCTATCAAAGTCTTTTAGACTCTGCAGAAAAACGGTAAGAACCCTGAAGATTAGAACATCTCTTCTCCAATCATGTCAGTTCAATATATCTTCTTGCCCCACACTAAAGGTTGACTTGGCAGGTTTTTGGCACAATCACATACTGTAACAGGCTCTGTGGCGCAACGGTAGCGCGTCTGACTCCAGATCAGAAGGTTGCGTGTTCAAATCACGTCAGGGTCAATATTTGTGTTTCATCAAAGAATGCAGATTCTCACTTCAAGACTTCAATAAGGAACTCAACTGACAACTACACAAAAAGCTATCAAAGGTCTTTTAGACTCTGCAGAAAAACGGTAAGAACTCTGAAGATTAGAACATCTCTTCTCCAATCATGTCAGTTCAATATATCTTCTTGCCCCACACTAAAGGTTGACTTGGCAGGTTTTTGGCACAATCACATACTGTAACAGGCTCTGTGGCGCAACGGTAGCGCGTCTGACTCCAGATCAGAAGGTTGCGTGTTCAAATCACGTCAGGGTCAATATTTGTGTTTCATCAAAGAATGCAGATTCTCATTTCAAGACTTCAATAAGGAACTCAACTGACAACTACACAAAAAGCTATCAAAGGTCTTTTAGACTCTGCAGAAAAACGGTAAGAACCCTGAAGATTAGAACATCTCTTCTCCAATCATGTCAGTTCAATATATCTTCTTGCCCCACACTAAAGGTTGACTTGGCAGGTTTTTGGCACAATCACATACTGTAACAGGCTCTGTGGCGCAACGGTAGCGCGTCTGACTCCAGATCAGAAGGTTGCGTGTTCAAATCACGTCAGGGTCAATATTTGTGTTTCATCAAAGAATGCAGATTCTCATTTCAAGACTTCAATAAGGAACTCAACTGACAACTACACAAAAAGCTATCAAAGGTCTTTTAGACTCTGCAGAAAAACGGTAAGAACCCTGAAGATTAGAACATCTCTTCTCCAATCATGTCAGTTCAATATATCTTCTGGCCTCACACTAAAGGTTGAATTGGCAGGTTTTTGGCACAATCACATACTGTAACAGGCTCTGTGGCGCAACGGTAGCGCGTCTGACTCCAGATCAGAAGGTTGCGTGTTCAAATCACGTCAGGGTCAATATTTGTGTTTCATCAAAGAATGCAGATTTTCACTTCAATAAGGAACTCAACTGACAACTACACAAAAAGCTATCAAAAGTCTTTTAGACTCTGCAGAAAAACGTTAAGAACCCTGAAGATTAGAACATCTCTTCTCCAATCATGTCAGTTCAATATATCTTCTTGCCCCACACTAAAGGTTGACTTGGCAGGTTTTTGGCACAATCACATACTGTAACAGGCTCTGTGGCGCAACGGTAGCGCGTCTGACTCCAGATCAGAAGGTTGCGTGTTCAAATCACGTCAGGGTCAATATTTGTGTTTCATCAAAGAATGCAGATTCTCACTTCAAGACTTCAATAAGGAACTCAACTGACAACTACACAAAAAGCTATCAAAGGTCTTTTAGACTCTGCAGAAAAACGGTAAGAACCCTGAAGATTAGAACATCTCTTCTCCAATCATGTCAGTTCAATATATCTTCTTGCCCCACACTAAAGGTTGACTTGGCAGGTTTTTGGCACAATCACATACTGTAACAGGCTCTGTGGCGCAACGGTAGCGCGTCTGACTCCAGATCAGAAGGTTGCGTGTTCAAATCACGTCAGGGTCAATATTTGTGTTTCATCAAAGAATGCAGATTCTCATTTCAAGACTTCAATAAGGAACTCAACTGACAACTACACAAAAAGCTATCAAAGGTCTTTTAGACTCTGCAGAAAAACGGTAAGAACCCTGAAGATTAGAACATCTCTTCTCCAATCATGTCAGTTCAATATATCTTCTTGCCCCACACTAAAGGTTGACTTGGCAGGTTTTTGGCACAATCACATACTGTAACAGGCTCTGTGGCGCAACGGTAGCGCGTCTGACTCCAGATCAGAAGGTTGCGTGTTCAAATCACGTCAGGGTCAATATTTGTGTTTCATCAAAGAATGCAGATTCTCATTTCAAGACTTCAATAAGGAACTCAACTGACAACTACACAAAAAGCTATCAAAGGTCTTTTAGACTCTGCAGAAAAACGGTAAGAACTCTGAAGATTAGAACATCTCTTCTCCAATCATGTCAGTTCAATATATCTTCCGGCCTCACACTAAAGGTTGAATTGGCAGGTTTTTGGCACAATCACATACTGTAACAGGCTCTGTGGCGCAACGGTAGCGCGTCTGACTCCAGATCAGAAGGTTGCGTGTTCAAATCACGTCAGGGTCAATATTTGTGTTTCATCAAAGAATGCAGATTCTCATTCAAGACTTCAATAAGGAACTCAACTGACAACTACACAAAAAGCTATCAAAGGTCTTTTAGACTCTGCAGAAAAACGGTAAGAACCCTGAAGATTAGAACATCTCTTCTCCAATCATGTCAGTTCAATATATCTTCTTGCCCCACACTAAAGGTTGACTTGGCAGGTTTTTGGCACAATCACATACTGTAACAGGCTCTGTGGCGCAACGGTAGCGCGTCTGACTCCAGATCAGAAGGTTGCGTGTTCAAATCACGTCAGGGTCAATATTTGTGTTTCATCAAAGAATGCAGATTCTCACTTCAAGACTTCAATAAGGAACTCAACTGACAACTACCCAAAAATCTATCAAGAGTCTTTTAGACTCTGCAGAAAAACGGTAAGAACTCTGAAGATTAGAACATCTCTTCTCCAATCATGTCAGTTCAATATATCTTCTGGCCCCACACTCAAGGTTAACTTGGCAGGTGTTTGGCACAATCACATACTGTAACAGGCTCTGTGGCGCAACGGTAGCGCGTCTGACTCCAGATCAGAAGGTTGCGTGTTCAAATCACGTCAGGGTCAATATTTGTGTTTCATCAAAGAATGCAGATTCTCATTTCAAGACTTCAATAAGGAACTCAACTGACAACTACACAAAAAGCTATCAAAGGTCTTTTAGACTCTGCAGAAAAACGGTAAGAACCCTGAAGATTAGAACATCTCTTCTCCAATCATGTCAGTTCAATATATCTTCTTGCCCCACACTAAAGGTTGACTTGGCAGGTTTTTGGCACAATCACATACTGTAACAGGCTCTGTGGCGCAACGGTAGCGCGTCTGACTCCAGATCAGAAGGTTGCGTGTTCAAATCACGTCAGGGTCAATATTTGTGTTTCATCAAAGAATGCAGATTCTCATTTCAAGACTTCAATAAGGAACTCAACTGACAACTACACAAAAAGCTATCAAAGGTCTTTTAGACTCTGCAGAAAAACGGTAAGACCCCTGAAGATTAGAACATCTCTTCTCCAATCATGTCAGTTCAATAGATCTTCTTGCCCCACACTAAAGGTTAACTTGGCAGGTTTTTGGCACAATCACATACTGTAACAGGCTCTGTGGCGCAACGGTAGCGCGTCTGACTCCAGATCAGAAGGTTGCGTGTTCAAATCACGTCAGGGTCAATATTTGTGTTTCATCAAAGAATGCAGATTCTCATTTCAAGACTTCAATAAGGAACTCAACTGACAACTACACAAAAAGCTATCAAAGGTCTTTTAGACTCTGCAGAAAAACGGTAAGAACCCTGAAGATTAGAACATCTCTTCTCCAATCATGTCAGTTCAATATATCTTCTTGCCCCACACTAAAGGTTGACTTGGCAGGTTTTTGGCACAATCACATACTGTAACAGGCTCTGTGGCGCAACGGTAGCGCGTCTGACTCCAGATCAGAAGGTTGCGTGTTCAAATCACGTCAGGGTCAATATTTGTGTTTCATCAAAGAATGCAGATTCTCATTCAAGACTTCAATAAGGAACTCAACTGACAACTACACAAAAAGCTATCAAAGGTCTTTTAGACTCTGCAGAAAAACGGTAAGACCCCTGAAGATTAGAACATCTCTTCTCCAATCATGTCAGTTCAATATATCTTCTTGCCCCACACTAAAGGTTGACTTGGCAGGTTTTTGGCACAATCACATACTGTAACAGGCTCTGTGGCGCAACGGTAGCGCGTCTGACTCCAGATCAGAAGGTTGCGTGTTCAAATCACGTCAGGGTCAATATTTGTGTTTCATCAAAGAATGCAGATTCTCATTTCAAGACTTCAATAAGGAACTCAACTGACAACTACACAAAAAGCTATCAAAGGTCTTTTAGACTCTGCAGAAAAACGGTAAGAACCCTGAAGATTAGAACATCTCTTCTCCAATCATGTCAGTTCAATATATCTTCTTGCCCCACACTAAAGGTTGACTTGGCAGGTTTTTGGCACAATCACATACTGTAACAGGCTCTGTGGCGCAACGGTAGCGCGTCTGACTCCAGATCAGAAGGTTGCGTGTTCAAATCACGTCAGGGTCAATATTTGTGTTTCATCAAAGAATGCAGATTCTCATTTCAAGACTTCAATAAGGAACTCAACTGACAACTACACAAAAAGCTATCAAAAGTCTTTTAGACTCTGCAGAAAAACGGTAAGAACCCTGAAGATTAGAACATCTCTTCTCCAATCATGTCAGTTCAATATATCTTCTTGCCCCACACTAAAGGTTGACTTGGCAGGTTTTTGGCACAATCACATACTGTAACAGGCTCTGTGGCGCAACGGTAGCGCGTCTGACTCCAGATCAGAAGGTTGCGTGTTCAAATCACGTCAGGGTCAATATTTGTGTTTCATCAAAGAATGCAGATTCTTTTCAGACTTCAATAAGGAACTCAACTGACAACTACACAAAAAGCTATCAAAGGTCTTTTAGACTCTGCAGAAAAACGGTAAGAACCCTGAAGATTAGAACATCTCTTCTCCAATCATGTCAGTTCAATATATCTTCTTGCCCCACACTAAAGGTTGACTTGGCAGGTTTTTGGCACAATCACATACTGTAACAGGCTCTGTGGCGCAACGGTAGCGCGTCTGACTCCAGATCAGAAGGTTGCGTGTTCAAATCACGTCAGGGTCAATATTTGTGTTTCATCAAAGAATGCAGATTCTCACTTCAAGACTTCAATAAGGAACTCAACTGACAACTACACAAAAAGCTATCAAAGGTCTTTTAGACTCTGCAGAAAAACGGTAAGAACTCCTGAAGATTAGAACATCTCTTCTCCAATCATGTCAGTTCAATATATCTTCTTGCCCCACACTAAAGGTTGACTTGGCAGGTTTTTGGCACAATCACATACTGTAACAGGCTCTGTGGCGCAACGGTAGCGCGTCTGACTCCAGATCAGAAGGTTGCGTGTTCAAATCACGTCAGGGTCAATATTTGTGTTTCATCAAAGAATGCAGATTCTCATTTCAAGACTTCAATAAGGAACTCAACTGACGACTACACAAAAAGCTATCAAAGGTCTTTTAGACTCTGCAGAAAAACGGTAAGAACCCTGAAGATTAGAACATCTCTTCTCCAATCATGTCAGTTCAATATATCTTCTGGCCTCACACTAAAGGTTGACTTGGCAGGTTTTTGGCACAATCACATACTGTAACAGGCTCTGTGGCGCAACGGTAGCGCGTCTGACTCCAGATCAGAAGGTTGCGTGTTCAAATCACGTCAGGGTCAATATTTGTGTTTCATCAAAGAATGCAGATTCTCATTCAAGACTTCAATAAGGAACTCAACTGACAACTACACAAAAAGCTATCAAAAGTCTTTTAGACTCTGCAGAAAAACGGTAAGAACCCTGAAGATTAGAACATCTCTTCTCCAATCATGTCAGTTCAATATATCTTCTGGCCTCACACTAAAGGTTGAATTGGCAGGTTTTTGGCACAATCACATACTGTAACAGGCTCTGTGGCGCAACGGTAGCGCGTCTGACTCCAGATCAGAAGGTTGCGTGTTCAAATCACGTCAGGGTCAATATTTGTGTTTCATCAAAGAATGCAGATTCTCATTTCAAGACTTCAATAAGGAACTCAACTGACAACTACACAAAAAGCTATCAAAGGTCTTTTAGACTCTGCAGAAAAACGGTAAGAACCCTGAAGATTAGAACATCTCTTCTCCAATCATGTCAGTTCAATATATCTTCTTGCCCCACACTAAAGGTTGACTTGGCAGGTTTTTGGCACAATCACATACTGTAACAGGCTCTGTGGCGCAACGGTAGCGCGTCTGACTCCAGATCAGAAGGTTGCGTGTTCAAATCACGTCAGGGTCAATATTTGTGTTTCATCCAAGAATGCAGATTCTCACTTCAAGACTTCAATAAGGAACTCAACTGACGACTACACAAAAAGCTATCAAAGGTCTTTTAGACTCTGCAGAAAAACGGTAAGAACCCTGAAGATTAGAACATCTCTTCTCCAATCATGTCAGTTCAATATATCTTCTTGCCCCACACTAAAGGTTGACTTGGCAGGTTTTTGGCACAATCACATACTGTAACAGGCTCTGTGGCGCAACGGTAGCGCGTCTGACTCCAGATCAGAAAGTTGCGTGTTCAAATCAGGTCAGGGTCAATATTTGTGTTTCATCAAAGAATGCAGATTCTCATTTCAAGACTTCAATAAGGAACTCAACTGACAACTACACAAAAAGCTATCAAAGGTCTTTTAGACTCTGCAGAAAAACGGTAAGAACCCTGAAGATTAGAACATCTCTTCTCCAATCATGTCAGTTCAATATATCTTCTTGCCCCACACTAAAGGTTGACTTGGCAGGTTTTTGGCACAATCACATACTGTAACAGGCTCTGTGGCGCAACGGTAGCGCGTCTGACTCCAGATCAGAAGGTTGCGTGTTCAAATCACGTCAGGGTCAATATTTGTGTTTCATCAAAGAATGCAGATTCTCATTTCAAGACTTCAATAAGGAACTCAACTGACAACTACACAAAAAGCTATCAAAGGTCTTTTAGACTCTGCAGAAAAACGGTAAGAACCCTGAAGATTAGAACATCTCTTCTCCAATCATGTCAGTTCAATAGATCTTCTTGCCCCACACTAAAGGTTAACTTGGCAGAATTTTGGCACAATCACATACTGTAACAGGCTCTGTGGCGCAACGGTAGCGCGTCTGACTCCAGATCAGAAAGTTGCGTGTTCAAATCACGTCAGGGTCAATATTTGTGTTTCATCAAAGAATGCAGATTCTCATTCAAGACTTCAATAAGGAACTCAACTGACAACTACACAAAAAGCTATCAAAGGTCTTTTAGACTCTGCAGAAAAACGGTAAGAACCCTGAAGATTAGAACATCTCTTCTCCAATCATGTCAGTTCAATATATCTTCTTGCCCCACACTAAAGGTTGACTTGGCAGGTTTTTGGCACAATCACATACTGTAACAGGCTCTGTGGCGCAACGGTAGCGCGTCTGACTCCAGATCAGAAGGTTGTGTGTTCAAATCACGTCAGGGTCAATATTTGTGTTTCATCAAAGAATGCAGATTCTCATTTCAAGACTTCAATAAGGAACTCAACTGAGAACTACACAAAAAGCTATCAAAGGTCTTTTAGACTCTGCAGAAAAACGGTAAGAACCCTGAAGATTAGAACATCTCTTCTCCAATCATGTCAGTTCAATATATCTTCTTGCCCCACACTAAAGGTTGACTTGGCAGGTTTTTGGCACAATCACATACTGTAACAGGCTCTGTGGCGCAACGGTAGCGCGTCTGACTCCAGATCAGAAGGTTGCGTGTTCAAATCACGTCAGGGTCAATATTTGTGTTTCATCAAAGAATGCAGATTCTCATTTCAAGACTTCAATAAGGAACTCAACTGACAACTACACAAAAAGCTATCAAAGGTCTTTTAGACTCTGCAGAAAAACGGTAAGAACTCTGAAGATTAGAACATCTCTTCTCCAATCATGTCAGTTCAATATATCTTCTTGCCCACACTAAAGGTTGACTTGGCAGGTTTTTGGCACAATCACATACTGTAACAGGCTCTGTGGCGCAACGGTAGCGCGTCTGACTCCAGATCAGAAGGTTGCGTGTTCAAATCACGTCAGGGTCAATATTTGTGTTTCATCAAAGAATGCAGATTCTCATTCAAGACTTCAATAAGGAACTCAACTGACAACTACACAAAAAGCTATCAAAGGTCTTTTAGACTCTGCAGAAAAACGGTAAGAACCCTGAAGATTAGAACATCTCTTCTCCAATCATGTCAGTTCAATATATCTTCTTGCCCCACACTAAAGGTTGACTTGGCAGGTTTTTGGCACAATCACATACTGTAACAGGCTCTGTGGCGCAACGGTAGCGCGTCTGACTCCAGATCAGAAGGTTGCGTGTTCAAATCACGTCAGGGTCAATATTTGTGTTTCATCAAAGAATGCAGATTCTCACTTCAAGACTTCAATAAGGAACTCAACTGACAACTACACAAAAAGCTATCAAAGGTCTTTTAGACTCTGCAGAAAAACGGTAAGAACCCTGAAGATTAGAACATCTCTTCTCCAATCATGTCAGTTCAATATATCTTCTTGCCTCACACTAAAGGTTGACTTGGCAGGTTTTTGGCACAATCACATACTGTAACAGGCTCTGTGGCGCAACGGTAGCGCGTCTGACTCCAGATCAGAAGGTTGCGTGTTCAAATCACGTCAGGGTCAATATTTGTGTTTCATCAAAGAATGCAGATTCTCATTTCAAGACTTCAATAAGGAACTCAACTGACGACTACACAAAAAGCTATCAAAGGTCTTTTAGACTCTGCAGAAAAACGGTAAGAACCCTGAAGATTAGAACATCTCTTCTCCAATCATGTCAGTTCAATATATCTTCTGGCCTCACACTAAAGGTTGACTTGGCAGGTTTTTGGCACAATCACATACTGTAACAGGCTCTGTGGCGCAACGGTAGCGCGTCTGACTCCAGATCAGAAGGTTGCGTGTTCAAATCACGTCAGGGTCAATATTTGTGTTTCATCAAAGAATGCAGATTTTCACTTCAATAAGGAACTCAACTGACAACTACACAAAAAGCTATCAAAAGTCTTTTAGACTCTGCAGAAAAACGTTAAGAACCCTGAAGATTAGAACATCTCTTCTCCAATCATGTCAGTTCAATATATCTTCTTGCCCCACACTAAAGGTTGACTTGGCAGGTTTTTGGCACAATCACATACTGTAACTGGCTCTGTGGCGCAACGGTAGCGCGTCTGACTCCAGATCAGAAGGTTGCGTGTTCAAATCACGTCAGGGTCAATATTTGTGTTTCATCAAAGAATGCAGATTCTCACTTCAAGACTTCAATAAGGAACTCAACTGACAACTACACAAAAAGCTATCAAAGGTCTTTTAGACTCTGCAGAAAAACGGTAAGAACTCTGAAGATTAGAACATCTCTTCTCCAATCATGTCAGTTCAATATATCTTCTTGCCCCACACTAAAAGTTGACTTGGCAGGTTTTTGGCACAATCACATACTGTAACAGGCTCTGTGGCGCAACGGTAGCGCGTCTGACTCCAGATCAGAAGGTTGCGTGTTCAAATCACGTCAGGGTCAATATTTGTGTTTCATCAAAGAATGCAGATTCTCATTTCAAGACTTCAATAAGGAACTCAACTGACGACTACACAAAAAGCTATCAAAGGTCTTTTAGACTCTGCAGAAAAACGGTAAGAACCCTGAAGATTAGAACATCTCTTCTCCAATCATGTCAGTTCAATATATCTTCTTGCCCCACACTAAAGATTGACTTGGCAGGTTTTTGGCACAATCACATACTGTAACAGGCTCTGTGGCGCAACGGTAGCGCGTCTGACTCCAGATCAGAAGGTTGCGTGTTCAAATCACGTCAGGGTCAATATTTGTGTTTCATCAAAGAATGCAGATTCTCATTTCAAGACTTCAATAAGGAACTCAACTGACAACTACACAAAAAGCTATCAAAAGTCTTTTAGACTCTGCAGAAAAACGGTAAGAACCCTGAAGATTAGAACATCTCTTCTCCAATCATGTCAGTTCAATATATCTTCTTGCCCCACACTAAAGGTTGACTTGGCAGGTTTTTGGCACAATCACATACTGTAACAGGCTCTGTGGCGCAACGGTAGCGCGTCTGACTCCAGATCAGAAGGTTGCGTGTTCAAATCACGTCAGGGTCAATATTTGTGTTTCATCAAAGAATGCAGATTCTCATTTCAAGACTTCAATAAGGAACTCAACTGACAACTACACAAAAAGCTATCAAAGGTCTTTTAGACTCTGCAGAAAAACGGTAAGAACCCTGAAGATTAGAACATCTCTTCTCCAATCATGTCAGTTCAATATATCTTCTTGCCCCACACTAAAGGTTGACTTGGCAGGTTTTTGGCACAATCACATACTGTAACAGGCTCTGTGGCGCAACGGTAGCGCGTCTGACTCCAGATCAGAAGGTTGCGTGTTC